>JAMPIV010016549.1:0-24356 GCA_024509875.1 Oreohelix idahoensis | reverse complement strand
TGAGAATAGCTCGCGGCTAGCCCGCAGATGATTGGTTGACTGAGTTGTGTTGACCGTGAGGAACTCTCGTGTCTGCTTTTGAGCGGGACGAGTGTGTTATCTAGGGAGAGTGTTCCGGGCGTTTTGACCGGGTAGGAAGACAGTGTTTTTTGGGAAGTGTGAAATGCCTGTACAGTGCTGAATTTAAAATGTCGACGGATTTTTCGCTGTGGGTACAGCGTAGTATGAAACTGCAGTTTTTGAATTTATATTGTGGAAATGTTTATAAACTGCAGTGTGCAGTCTTTAAAGGGCCATTATCTCCTGTGTGAGGAGTCCCTTGAGTTTAATAAGAGTACTTTAGGCCATGAATCATGATAGCTCCTGTGAGAGGATTGTTATTGAGGATTCTTTATAGAGATGAGTTTAATAAGAGTACTTTAGGCCATGAATCATGATAGCTCCTGTGAGAGGATTGTTATTGAGGATTCTTTCTTTATAGAGATGAGTTTAATAAGAGTACTTTAGGCCATGAATCATGATAGCTCCTGTGAGAGGATTGTTATTGAGGATTCTTTATAGCGCTGAGTTTAATAAGAGTACTTTAGGCCATGAATCATGATAGCTCCTGTGAGAGGATTGTTATTGAGGATTCTTTATAGCGCTGAGTTTAATAAGAGTACTTTAGGCCATGAATCATGATAGCTCCTGTGAGAGGATTGTTATTGAGGATTCTTTATAGCGCTGAGTTTAATAAGAGTACTTTAGGCCATGAATCATGATAGCTACTGTGAGAGGATTGTTATTGAGGATTCTTTATAGCGCTGAGTTTAATAAGAGTACTTTAGGCCATGTATTATGATATCATTGTAGTATGCCGAGTGCGCAGTTCTTATGTATGTGGTAATTTTAATATCTTGTGGTTATTTATATTTGCTTGTGCTGTGAACGGTATTATCTATGTGTAATTCATCAATGTGTTGTGACGTGAATAAACCCATATGAAATCTCACCAGTCCTTTACAACCATCCATGACTCTTGTGTCCGTACCTGTGGTGTCAACGCCTAAACCAACCCACGCCCTTCATATTCCAAGCGTGACAGGGAACTTAACTCGTATTTAGAAATAGCCCCGGAGTGGGCGTGGTCTATCTGTATCGAGAACCTGATCATCGCTTACCAGTGGACTTCTACAGTGTTTGCCTGTTTTTTTTTTTTGGGGGGGGGGGGGGTGGGTGGGGGGGGGTGGTGTGGGGGGGGGGTGGGGGGGGGGGTTTGGTGGGGGGTGGTTGGGGGGGGGGGGGGGTTTATTGGGGGGTGTTGGGGTGGGGGTTGGGTTGTTTGGGGGGGGGGGGGTTTTTGGGGGGGGGGGGTGGGGGTTTGGGGGGGTTTGGTGGGGGGGGTTGGGGGGTTTTGGTTGGGGGGGGGGGGGGGTTTGTGGGTTTTTTTTTTGTTGGGGTTGGGGGGGGGGGGGGTTTTTTTTTTGTTGGTTTTGGGTTTTTTGTTGGGGGTTTTGGGGTTTGGGGTTGGGTTTGTTTGTTTGGGGGGTGGTTGGGTTGGGGGGGGGGGGTTTTTGGGGGGTTGGTGGGGGTGGGGGGGTTTGGGGGGGGGGGGGGGGGTGGGGGTGGTTTTGGTGGGGGGGGGTTTGGGGTGTTGTTGTGTTTTGGGGGGGGTTGGGGGGGGGGTGGGGGTTGGGGTTTTGGGGTGGGGTGGTTGGGGGGTTTTGGGGTTTGGGTTGGGGTGTGGGGGGTTTGGTTGGGTGGGTTTTTGGGGTTTTTGGGGGGGGGGGGTTTGGGGGGTTTGGTTTTGGGGGGGGGGTTTTGTTTTGGGTTGGGGGGGGGGTTTGGGGGGGGTTGGGGGGGGTTTGGGGGGGGGGGGGTTTGGGGGGGGTTGGGGGGTGGGTTGTGTTGTTTTTGGGGGGGGTGGGGGGGTTTTGGGGGGGGTTGGGGGGGTTTGGGGGTTGTTGTTGGTTTGGGGGTTGTTTTGGGGTTTTTTGGGGGGTTGTGTTGTGGGGGGGTGGGGTTTGGTTTGGGGGGGGGGGTGGGGGGTGGGGTTTTGGGGGGGGGTTAGGGTGGGGGGGGGGGTTTGGGGGGGGGGGGGGGGGGGGTTTGGGTTGGGTGGGGGGTTTTGGGGGGTTGGGTGGGTTTTTTTTTGGGGGGGGGTGGGGGGGTGGGTTTGGTTTTTTGGTGTTTTTTTGGTTTGGGGGGGGGTTTGGTTTTGGTTGTTGGGGTGTGGTGGGGGGGGGGGGTTGGGGGGTTTTTTTGGGGGGGGGGGGGGGGGTTGGGGGGGGGGTGTTGGTGGGGGGGGGGGGGGGGGTTGGGGTTTTGGGGTGTTTTTTTGTGGGTTGTTGGGTTTTTGTGGGGTTGGGGGGGGGGGGGGGGGTTGTGGGGTTGGGGTTGTTGGGTGTGGGTTGGGTTGGTTTGGGGGGGGGGGGTGTGGTTTTGGGGGGGGGTTGTGTTTTGGGGGGGGGGTTGGGGTGGGGTGTTTTGTGGGGGGGGGGGGTTGGGGGGGGGGGGGGGGGGTGGGGGGGGGGGGTTGTGGGGGGTTGGGGGGTTGTTTGGGGGGGTTTGGGTGGGTTTTTTGTTGTGTGGGGGGGGGGTGGGGGGTTTGGGGGGTTTGGTGGGGGGGGGTTGGGGGGGGGGGGTGGGGGGGGGGGGGGGGGGTGGTTGTGGGGGGTTGGTGGTTTTTTTGGGTGTTGGGGGGGTTTGGGGGGGGGGGGGGGGTGGGGTTGGGGGGGTTGGGGGGGGGGGTGGGGGTGGGGGGGGTGGGTGGGGGGGGGGTGGGGGTGGGGGGGTGGGGGGGGGGGGTTTTTTTGTTTTGGTGGGTGGTTGTGTGGGTTGTTTTTTGGGTGGGGTGTTGTTTTTTTTTTTTGGGGGTGTTTTGGGGTTGGGGGGGGGGGGTGGGGTGGGTGGGGGAGGGGGGGGGTGGGGGGGGGGGGGTGGTTGGGGGGGGATTTTTTGGGGGGTTTGGGGGGGGGGGGGGGGATTTTTTGTTGGTGGGGGGGGGTGTTTTTTTTTGGGTTTGGTGTGGTGTTGGTGGTTGGTTGGTTTTGGGGTTGGGGTTTTGTTTTGGGGGGGGGGGGGGGGTGGGGGGGTTTTGTTTGGGGGGGGGGGGGGGGGGGTTTTTGGTTGGGGGTGTGGGGGGGTTTTGTTTGTTTGGGGTGGGGGTTGGGGGTTGATGGGTTGGGGGTGGGGAGGGGTGGGTTTTGTTTGGGGGTGGGGTTAGATTTTGGGTTTTGGGGGGGGGGTTTGGGGGGGTTGTTGGGTTGGGGGGGGTTGGGGGGTTTTGGGGGGGTGTTGGGGGGGGGGGGTGGTTTATGGGGGGGGTGGGTGTTTGGGGGGGGGTTGGTTTTTTGTTTGGTTTTTTTTGGGGGGGTGGGGTGGGGGGTTAAAAAATTTGGGGGGGGGGGGGTGGGTGGGGGGGGGTTTATGGGGGGGGAGTTGTTGGGGTTGGTTTGGTGTTTTAGGTTATTGGTGTTTGTGGGGGGTGGGTGGGTTTGGTTTTTGTTTGGGGGGGTTGGTTTGATATTGTGGTGGGGGGGTGTTGGGTGGGGTTTGGTTTTGGGGTTTTTTGGGGGTTTTTTTTGTTTTTTTTGTGTTTGGGTTGGAAAGGTGGGGGGTTGGGTTAATTGGGGGTGTGTGGGGGGTGTGGGTTGGGGGTGGTTTGGGGGGGTTGGTTGTTTTGGGGTTGGTTTTGGGTGTGGGTGGGGTAGGTTGGAGGGGGGGGGGGGGGTTTGGGGGGGGTTTTTTTGGGGGGGTGGGGGGGTTTGGTTTTGGGGGGGTTTGGGGTTTTGTGTTTTTTTTTGTTTGGGGTTGGGGGGGTTTGGGGTGTTTGTTTTTTGGGTGATTTGTGTGTTTTTGGGGGGTTTTGGTTTGGGGGTGTTTTTTTTGTTTTTTGAGTTGGTTGGTGGGGGGGGGGGGTTTTGGGTTTTTTTGTTTTTTTTTTGGGGGTTGGGGGGGGGGGGGGGGTTTTTTTTGTTTTGTGTTGGGGGGTTTGTGTGGGGTTTGGGGGGTTTTTTGGGGGTTGTTGGGGGGGGGGGGGGGGGAATTGGTTGGTGTAGGGGTGTGGGGGGTTTTTTGGGGTAGGGGGGTGGGGTGGGGGTTTGGGGGGGGGGGGGGGGTTTTTTTGGGGGGGGGTTTTTTTGTGTTGGGGGGGGGGGAAATTGGTTGGTTTGGGGGGGTGTGGGGGGATTATTTTTTTTTTTTTTTGGTTTGTTTGGGGTTTATTAGGTTTTTTTTGGGGGGGGGGGGTTATTTTTTTTGGGTTTGGTTTGGGGGGGTTGGGGGGGGGATTGGGTGGGGGTTGATTTGGGGGGGGGGGTGTGTTTTGGGTTGGGGGTTGGTTGGGGGGGGGGGGGGGGGGGGGGTTTGGTTTTGGAAAGGGGGGGTTGGGGGGGGGGGGGGGGTGTGTTGGTTTTTTGGGGTTGGTGGTTTGTTTTTTTTTCTTTTTTTTTGGTGGGGTTTTTTTGGGGGGGGTTTTTTTTGGGGGGGGGGGGGGGGGGGGGGGGGGGGGGTTTTTGGTTTTTTTGGTTTGGGGGGTTGTTGGGTTTGGGGTTTTTGGGGGTTTGGGTTGGGTTGGGGGGGGGGTTGTGGTTGGTTGGTTTTTTTTTTTTGGGGGGTTTTGTTGGTTTTTTGTGGGGGGGGGGGGGTGGGGGGGGGGGGGGGTGGGGGGGGGGGTCGGGGGGGGGGGGGGGGGGGGGGGGGGGGGTGGGGGGGGGGGGGGGGGGTGGGGGGGGTTGGGGGGGGGGGTGGGGGGGGGGGGGGGGGGGTGTTTTTTGGGGTTTTGGGGTTGGGGGGGGGGGGGGGGGGGGGGGGGGGGGTTTTGGGGGGTGGTTTGTGACTGGGGGGTTTGGGGGGTTTTTTGGGTAGGGGGGGGGGGGTTATTGGGGGTTTGGGGGTTAAAGGTTATTGTGGTGGTTGGGGGGGGGGTTTTTGGGGGGTTGGGTTGGGTTTGGGTGTTTGGGTGGGGGTTAGTGTTTTTTTTTTGGGGGGGTGGTTTTGGGTGTGGGGGGGGGTTTGTGGGTTTTGGTGGTTGGTTTGGGGGTGGTTTTGGGGGGGTGGGGGGTTTTGGGGGGGTGGGGTGGGGGGGGGGTTGGTGTGGGGGTGTGGGGGGGGTTTTGGGGGGGTGGGGTGGGGTTGGGGGGGTTTGTTGGGGGGGGGGGGGTTGGGGTTGGGGGGGGGGTTGGGGGGTGGTTGGGGGGGGGGGTTGGGGGGGGGGGGGGTTTTTGGGGGTTTTGTTAAAAGGGGTTGGGTTTTTGGGGGGGTGGTTTGGGGGGGGGGGGGGGGGGGGGTGGGGGGTTAGGGGGGGGGGGGGAGGGGGGGGTTTTGGGGGTGGGGGGGTGTGTATGGGGGGGGTGGGTTTGTTTGATGTGGGGTTTTTTGTGGGTTGTATTTGGTGTTGGGGGTGTGGTATTGGTATTGTTGGTTTGGGGGGGGGGAAGTGGGGGGGGTGGGGTTTTGGGTAAGGGGTTGGGTGGGGGGGGGGGGGGTTGGGGGGGTGGGGGGGGGTGGTTGTTTTTTTTGGGGGGGTGGGGGGTTGTTTGGGGGGTTTTTGGGGGGTTGGGGATTTTGGGGGGGGGGGGGGGGGGGGGGGGGGTTGGGGGGGGGGGTGGGGGGGGGGGGGGGGGGGGTGTGGGGAGGTTTTTTGGGGGTTGGGGGGGGGGGGGGGTTGGGGGGTGTTTTTGGGGGGGGTTTTGGGGGGTAGGGGGGTTGGGGGGGGGGGGGGGGGGGTTTGGGGGGTTTTTGGGTTTTGGGGGGGGGGGGGTTGGTGGGGTTTGGGGGTTTGGGGGGGGTTGGGTGTAGGTTTTTGGTTTTTTGGGTGAATTTTTTGGGGGGGTGTTGGGGGGGGGGGGGGGGGGGGGTGGGGGGTTGGGGGGGGGTTGGTTTTTTGGGGGAAAATAAAAATTTTTGGTGGGGGGGTGGGGGGGGGGGGTTTGTTTTGGGGGTTTGGGGTTTTTTTTTTTGGGGTTTTTGTTTGGTTTGGGGGGGTTGGGGGGGGTTGGGTGGTTGGTGTGGGGGGTTTTGTTTTGTTTGGGGGGGGGTTGGGGTGGGGGGGTGGGGGTGGTGGTGGGTGGGGGTGTAGGGGGGGGAATTTTTTTTTTGGGGGGGTGGGGGGGGTTTTTGTTTTGTTTTAGTGTTGGTGGGGGGTGGGTGGGGGGGGGTTTGGGGTTGTTGGGGGGGGGGGGGTTTGGGGTGGGGGGTTTGGGGGGGGTTTGGGGTAAGTGTGTTTTGGGTTTTGGGTGGGGGGGGGTTTTGGGTTGGGGGGGTGGGGGGGGGGGGGTTTTTTGAATATGTGGGGGGGGGTTGTGGTGTGTTGGGGGTTTGGGGTTTGGGGGTGGGTTTTGTTGTTTTGTTGGGGTGTTTGGGGGTGGGGGGTTGGGTTTTAGGGGTGGGGGTATGGGGGGGGGGGATGGTTTGGGGTTGGTTTGGGGGTTTTGGTTGGTGTGGGGTTTGTTTGTTTTTTGGGTTTTTGGGTGTTTTTTTTTTGGGGGTTGGGTGGGTTGGGGGTTTGGTTGGTTTTTTTGGGGGTTGGTTTTTTGGGTTTGTTTGGGGTTTTTTTTTTTGTTGTTTTTTTTGGTTTTTTTTTGTTTTTTTTTTTTGTGGTTTTGGGGGGTTTTTTGGGGGGGGTTGTGGGTGTGGTTTTTTTGGTTTTGGGGGGGTGGTGTGTTTTTGGGGGGTTGGGTTGGGGGTGGGGTTTTGTTGTTTGGGTTTTTTTTTTTTTTTGTTGTGGGGTTGTTTTTTGGGGGTTTTAATGTGGGGTTTGGGTTGTTTTTTTGTTTGTAAGGGGGGGGGGGGGTTGGGGGGGGGGTTTGTTTGGTGGGGTGGGGGGGGGTTTGGGTGGGTTGTTTTTTAAGGGTTGGTTGGGGGGGGGGGGGGTGTTTTTTTTTTTGGGTGGGGGTATGGGGGGGGGTTTTTGTTGGGGGGGGGGGGGGGGTTTTGGGGGGGGGTTGGGTTGGGGTTTTTGGTGTGGGTGTTTGGGGGTTGGGGGGGGGGGTTTGGTGGGGGGTTTTTGGGTGGGGGGGGTTGGTTTTTTTGGGTGGGGGGTGTTTTATGGGTGTTTAGTTTGGTTTTTGGGGTTGTGGGGTTTGGGGGTGGGGGTAGTTGGGTGGGTATGTTGTTTTTGGGTTTTTTTTTGTTTGGTTGGGGGGGTTGTTTTGTGTGTTGGGGGTTGGGTGTTTTTGTGGTGTTGGGGGGGGGTTTTTGTTGGGGGGGGTGGGTTTTTTTTTTGGGGTTTAGTTTTGGGGGGGGGGGGGGGGGGGGTTGGGGGGGGGGGTGGGGGTTTTGTTGGGGGGTTGGTTGGGGTGTTGTTTTAGGGGGTTTGTGTTGGTTGGTTTTTTGGGGTTTTTTGGGGGGGGGGGTGGGGGGGGGGGTTTGGTTTTGTGTTTTGGGGGGGGGGGGGGGGGGTTGGGTTTTGTTATTTGGGGGGGGGGGGGGGGGGTGTTTTGGGGGTTTTTTGGGGGTGGGTTTTTGTTTTTTTGTGGTGTTTTTGTTTGGGTTTTGGGTTGGTTTGGTGTTGGTGGGGGTTGTTTTGGGGGGTTTGGGGGGGGGGGTGGGTTTTTGGGGGGGGGTTTTGGGGGGGTGGGGGGGGGGGGGGGGTTTTTTTTGGTGGTGTGGGTTTGGGGTTGGGGGTTTTTTTTGGGGGGGGTTTGTGGGGGTGTTGTTGGTTGGGGTTTTGTGGTTGGTGGGGGGGTTTGGGTGGGTGGGGTTTGTGGTTGGGGGTTTGGGTTGTGTTGGTGTTTTTTGGTTGGGTGTTTTGTTTTTAGGGGGGGGGTGGGTGGGGGGGGGTTTTGTTTTTTGGGGTGGGTGGGTGGGGTTTTGTTTTGGGGTGTGGGGGGTGGGGGGTTTGTGGGGGGGTTTTGGGGTTGGTGGGTGTTGGGGGGGGGGTTGGGTTTTGGGGGGGGGGGGGGTTGGGGGTTGGTTTTTTTGGGGTTTTGGGGGGTGGTGGGTTGGGGGTTTGGTGGGTTTTGTTGTTGGGTGTGTGTGTGGGTGTTTTTTGTTTGGGGGGGGGTTGTTTAAGGTTGGGGGTTGTGGTTGGGTGTGTTGGGGGTTTGGGTGGGTGGGTTGGGGGGGGGGTGTGTTTTTGGGGGTTTGGGGGTTTTGGGTGGGGTGGTTGGTGGGGGGTTGTTGGGGGTGTTGTGGGGTTTTTGGTTTTTTATTTGGGGGTAATTTTTTTGGGGGGGGGGGGGTTTTGGGGTGGGATTTTTGGGTTGGTGAAATTTTGGGGGGTTTTGGGGGGTGGGTTTGGTGGGGGTTTTGGTGGGGGGGTGGGGGGTTTTGTTTTGGTTTTTTTTTGTTGGTTTTGTTTGGGGTTGGGGTTGGTGGGTTTTTTTTTTGGGGGTTTTTGGGGGTTTTTTGTGGGTTTTTTGGTGGTTGGGGGGGGTTTGGTTTTTGGTTTGGGGGGGGGGGGGGGGGTTTTTTTTTGTGGTGGGGGGTGGGTTTTTTGGGGGGGGGGGTTTATTTGGGGGGGGGGTGGTTTTGGGTGGGGGGTGGTTTAGTGGTTTTTGGTTGTTTTTGGGGGTGGGGGTGGTGGGGGGTTTTGGGGTTGTTTTTGGTTTGTGGTTTGGTTTGTGTGTTTTTGTTTGTTTTGGGGGGGTTTTGGGGGGTTGTGGGTTGTTGGGGGGTTTGTGGGGTGGGGTTTGTTTGTTGTTGGGGGTGGGTTTGTTTGGGGGTTTTGGGTGGTTGTTGGTTGGTGGGGTGGGTGGGGGGGGGGGGGGTGTTGTTGGGTGGTGGTGGGGGGGGTTTTTTGGTGTTGGGTGAGGGGGTTGGGTGTGTTTTTGGGAAATGGTTTTTTTGGGGTGGGGTTTTGGGGGGTTGGGGTTGTGGATGTGGGGGTTGGGGGGGGGGTGGGGGGTTGTTTGGTTTTGTGGGGGGGGGGGTGTGGTTGTTGGGTTTTGGGGGGGTTTTTGGGTTTGGGGTGGGGGGTTTTGTTGGTTTTTTTGTTGGGTGTGGGTGGTTTTTTTTTTTTGGGTTTGTTGGGTTGGTGTTTTGTGGGGTTTTGGTTTTTGGGGGGGGGTGTGTTTGGGGGTTGTGTTGGTTGGGTGTGTTTTTAATTGTGGGTTGTTGGTTGGGGTTTGGGTTGGGGTGGTGGGGGTGGGGGGGGGGTTTGTTGGGGGGGGGTGTGGGTGGGGTTTTGTTGGGGGTGAGTTTTGTTTATGGTTGGGTTGGGGTGTGGGGGGGTTTGGGGTGTTGGGGTTTTGGTGTTGGTTGTGGGTTGGGTTGGGTTGTTGGGGGTTTTTTTTTTGGGGGTTTGGTTGGGGTGGTGTTAGGTTGTTGTGGGGGTTTGTTTTTGGGGGGTTTTTGGGTTTTGGGTTGTGTTGAGGGGGTTTGGGGGGGGGGGTTTTTGGGTAGGGGTTGGTTTGGTGGTGGTTTTTGGGGGTTGGGGGTTGTTGGGGGTAGGGTTGTGGTTGGGGGTTTATTGTTGGTTTTTTTTTGGTGTTGGGTGGTTTTGGATGGTTGGTTGTGGGTTTGGGGGAGTGTTTGTGGGTTGTTGTTGGGGGGGGTGTGGGGGGGGGGGGGGGTTGGGTTTTGTTGGGTGGTTTGGTTTTTTTTTTGGGGTGTTTTGGTGTGTTTTTGTTGTGGGTGGGGGGGGTTTTGGGGTTGGGGGGTGGGGGGGTTTGTGGGGGGGGGTGGTGGTTGTGGTTTAATGGTTTTTTTGGTTTTTGTGGGGGGGGGTTGTGGGGGGGGGGGGGTTTTGGGGTTGGGGTGGGTGTTTTTGTGTGGTGGGGGGGTTTGGGGTGGGGGGTTTGTAGGGTTTGGGGGGGGGGGTTGGGTTTGGGGTTGGTTTGGGGGGTGTGGTTAAGGGTGTGTGGGGTATGTTGTTGGTTGTGGGGGGTTTTGGGTGGTTGGGTTTTTTTTGGTTTTTGTGGGTGTTGTGGGGTGGGGGTTTGGGTTGTTGTTGGGGGGGTTTTGGGGGGGGGGGTTGGTTTTGGTTGGGGTGGTTGTTTTGTTGTTTGTGTGTTTTGGGTGGGGTTTGGGGGTTTGGGTGGGTGGGGGGGGTTGTTTGGGGGGTTTTGTGGGGGTGGTGGTGGGGTTTGGGTTTGGGGGTGTTTTTGGGGGGTGGGGTTGTGGTTTGGTGGTGGTTTGTTGGTTTTGTTTGGGGTTGTGTGTGGGTTTGGGGGGTTGGGGGTTTTTGGGGGGTGTTTGGGTTGTTTTTTTGGGTTGGGGGTGAGTTTGTTTTGGGTTTGTGGGGGGTTGTGGGGTTGGGGTTTGTGGGGGTGTTTTTGTGGGGGGTTGGTTTTTTGTTTGGTTTGGGTGGGTTTTTTTTGGGTTGGTGTTGGTTGGGTGTTTTGTGTGGGGGTTGGTTTGGGTTTTTTGGGTTGGTGGTGGTTTTGTTTTGGGGTTGTTGGGGGTGGGGTGGGGGTGGGGGGGGTTGTGGTTTTTGGGGTGGGGGGTTGGGGGGGTTGTTGGGGTGGTGGGGTGTTGTTGGGGTTTTGGTGGGTTGGGGGTTTTTTGGTGGTTGTTATTGGGTTGTTGGGTTTTGGGGGTATTTTAATTTTGGTGGGGGGTTGGGGTTTTTTTTTTGGGGTGTTGTTTGTTGTTTGGGGGGTTTGGTTTTAAGGGTTGGGGGGGTTGGTTTGTGGGGTTAGGGTTTTTTTTGTTTTGTTGGTGTTTTTGGTTTGTGGGGGTTTTTTTGGGTTTGGGGTTTTTTGTTATTGGTTTTTTGTTTGTGTTTTGGGTGGGTTATGGTTTTGGGGGGGGGTTGTTTGTGGGGGGGGGGGGGGGGGGTGGGGGGGTGTTTTGGGGGTTGTTTTTAAATTTTTTTGGGTTTTGGGTTGGTGGTTTTTTGTTTTGGGTTTTTAATTTGGTTTGGTGTTTTGTAGTTTGTGGTTGTTGGGGGTGTTGGGGTTTGTTGGTTTTGGGGTGTTGGTGTTGTGTTGGGGGGGTTTTTTTGTGGGTTTTTTGGGGTTGTTTGGGGTGGGTGGGGTTGGGGGGGTTTTTTGGGGGGGTTGTTGGTTTATTTTTTGGGGGGTGGTTTGGTGTTTTGGGGGTTTTGTGTGTTTTGGGGGTTGGGGTTGGGGTGTTTTGTTTGGTGGGGTGGGTTTTTTTGTGGGGGTTTTTGGTTGGTTTGTTTGGTTTGTTTTGTGGGGTTTTTTTTTGTTTTTTTTTGGGGGTTTTGGGTTTTTTTGGGTGTTGGGGGTGGGGGTTTGGTTTTTTGGTGGGGATTTTGGTGTTGTTTTTTGGGGGGTGTTGTTTTGGGGGGGGGTTTTGTTGGGGGGGTTTGGGGGGTTTGGGGGGGGGTGTTTGGTGGGGGGGGGTTTGTTTGTAGGGTTTTGTGGGGGTTTGGGGGGTTTTGGGTTTGGGGGGTTTGGGGTTGGGGTTTGGGGGGGGTGTTTTTTGGGTTGTTTTTTGGGGGGGGGGTTGGGTTTGGTTGGGGTTTTGGGGGGGGGGGGGTTTGGGGTTTGGGGGGGGTTGGGTTTGGGGTGGTTTTTGTTGGGGGGGGTTTTTTGTTTGGGTTGTTTTGTGGTTTTTGGGGGTTTTGGGTTGGGTTTTGTTTTGTTGGGGGGGTTGTTTGGGGTGGGGGGGGGGGGGTTTTGGGTTTGGGTTGGGGGGGGGTTGGGGGTTGGGGGGGGGGGGGGGGGTGGGTTGGGGGGTTGGGGTATTTTTTTTGATGAAAGGGGGGGTGGTGTGGGTTGTTTTGTGGTGTTTTTTTTTTTTTTTTTTTTTTGGGTTTTGGGGTTTGGGGGGGTGGGGGTTTGGGGGTGTTTTTTTGGGTTTTGGGGGTTTTTGGGTTGGGTTTTTTGGGGGGGGTTTTTTTTTTGTTTTTTTTTTGTGTGTGGGTGTGTTTTTGGGTTGTATGTTGGTGGGGGGGGGGTGGGTTTGTTTTGGGTTGGGTTGTTTTTTTTTGGGGGGGGGGTTTGGGGGGGGGTTTGGGGGGGGGGGTGGTTGGGGGGGGTGGGGGTTGGGGTGTTGTTTGGGGGGGTGGGTTGGGGGGGGTTTGGGGGGTTTGAGTTGGGGGGTTGGGGGGGTTTGGGTGGGGGTTGGTTTTGTGGTTTTTTTTGTGGGGGGGGGTTGGTGGTTGGGGGTGTTTGGGTTTTTGGGTGGGGGGGGGGGTTTGGGGGGGGGGGGGGGGGGGGGGGTTGGTTTGGGGGTGGGGTGTTTGTTTTTGGGGGGGTTTTTGGGGGTTGGGGGGGGGTTGGGGTTTTTGTTGGGGGGGGGGGGGTTGGGGGTGGGGGGGGGGGGGGGGTTTTTTGTTTGTGGGGGTTTTGGGGGTTTGGTGATTGTTGGGGGGTTGGGTTTTATTAGTGGGTTGTTTTGGGATGGGTTTGTTTGTTGGTTGGTTTTTTGGGGGGGGGGGGGTGTTTTTGTTGGGGGTTTGGGGTGGGTTTTTTGGTTTGGGTTTGGTGGGGGGGGTTTGGGTTGGGGGGTGGGGGGTGGGGGGGGTTGTGGGGGGGGGGGGGGGGTGGGGGTTGGTTTGTTGGGGGGTTTTGGGGGGTTTTTTGGGTTGTTTGGGGGGGGGTTTTTTTGGGTGTTGGGTTTTTGGGGGTTGGGGGTTGGGGGTTTTTTGTTTTTTTTGGGGGGGTTTTGGGGGTTGGGGGGGTGTGGGGGGGGGTTTTGGGGGTTGGGGTTTTGGGTTTGGTTTTTGGGGTTGTTTTGTTTGGGGTGGGGGGGGTTTTGGGGGGTTTTTGTGGGTGGGTTGTTGTTTTTGGGGGTTGTTTTTTGTGGGGGGGTTTGTGTTTGTTTTTGGGTGTTGTTGGGTTTTGTTTGGGGGTTGTGGGGGGGGGGGGGGGGGGGGGGGGGGGGTTTTTGGTGTTTGTGGGGGTGGGGGGTGGGTGTGGGGGGGGGGGTGTGGGGGGGTTGGGTTGGGTGGGGTTTTGGTGGGGGGTGTTGTTTTGGGGGGTTTTTGGGTTTTGGGGGGGTGGGTTTGGGGTTGGGGGGGGGGGTGGGGTGGGGGTTGGGGTGGGGGTGGGGGGGGTTTGGGGGTGTGGGTTTGGGGGGTGGGGTTTTGGGTGTGGGGGGGGGTGGGGTTGGGGTTAGGGGGGTGTGGTTGGGGGTTGGGGTGTGGGGGGGGGTTTGGGGGGGGGGGTTTGGGTTTGGTTATGGGTGGGGGGGGGTTTTGGTTGGTTTTTGTTTGGTTTTTGGGGGGTGGGGGGGTGGGGGGGGGGGGGGGGGGGGTGGGTGGGTGGTTGGGGGTTTGGTTGGGTTTTGGGGTGGGGGGGGGTTTGGTTTTGGGGGTTGGGGGTGGGTGGGGGGTGTGTGGGGGGGGTTGTTGGGTTTTTTTTTTGGGGGGGGGGTTTGGGGGGGGGTTTGTTGGGGTTGGGTGTTTTGGGGGTTTTTGTTTTGGGGTTGGGGGGGGTTTGTTGGGTTTGGTTTGTGGTTGGGGGGGGTTTTTTTTGTTGGGGGGGGTTGGGGGGGGGGGGGGGTGGGGGGGGGGGGGGGTTGGGTTTGTTGTTGGGGGGGGGGTGTTGTTGTTGGGGGGGGGGTTTGGGGGGGGGGGGTTGGGGGGGGGTTTTGGGTTGGGGGTGTTTTTGGGTTGGGTTTGGGTGGGGTTGTTTTGGTGTTTTGGGGTTTTTGGGGGGGGGGTGGGGGGGGGTTGGGGGTGGGGGGGGTGGGGGTGGGGGGGGGGTGGGGGGGGGTGTTTGGGGGTGGTGGTTTTGTTTGGGGGTGGTGTTTTGGGGGGGTTTATGGTTTTGGGGGGGGGGGGTGTTGTTTTGGGGGGGGGGGTGGGGGGGGGTTGTTTTTTTTTTTTTTTGGGGGGTTTGGGGGGGTTGGGGGTTGGTGGGTGTGGGGGGTTGGTGGTGTTGGGTTTTTTTTTTTTTGGGTTTTGGTTGGGGTTGGGGGGGTTGTTGGGGGGGGGGGGGTGTGGTTGTGTTGGTTTTGGGGGGGGGTTTGGTTGTGGTTTAATTGGGTGGGGGGGGTGGGTTGGGGGGGTTGTTGGTTGGGGGGGGGGGGGGTTTTGGGGGTTGGTGGGGTGGGGTTTGGTTTGGGGGGGTGGGGGGGTTTTGGGGGGGGTGGGGGGTTTGTGGGGGGTTTTTAGGGTGGGGGTTGGGGGGGTTGGGTTTGGGGGGGGGGGTGGTTTGTGGGGGGGGGTGGTTGGTGTTTGGGTTTTTGGGGGGGGGGGGGGTTGGGGTTGGGGGGGTGGGGGGTGTTGGGTTTTTGGGGTTGTTGTGGGGGGGGGTGTTGTGTGTTGGGGTTTGGTTGGTGGGGGGGTTGGTGGGGGGGGTTTTGGGTTTGTTTTGTTGGGTTGTTTGGTGGGGGGGGGGGGTTGGGGTTTGTGGGGTTGGTTTGTTTTTGGGTGGGGGGTGGGGGGTTGGGGGGTTTTTTTTGGGGGGTTGGGGGGTGGGGGGGGGGTGGTTGGGGGGGGGGGTTTGTGTTTGGTTGTTTTGGGGGGGGGGTGGTTTTGTGGGGGTTTTGGGGGGGGGGGGGGGGGTGGGGTGTTGGCGTGGAGGTGGTGGTGGGGTTGGTGGGGGGGGGGTTGGGGGGGTGGGTGGGGGTTTTGGTTTGGTGTTTGTGTGGTGGGGGGGGGGTGGTTGGGGGGGGTTGGGGGGGGGGTGGGGGTTTGGGGGGGGGGGGGTGGGGGGTTTGGGGGGGTGGGTTTGGGGGGGGGGGGGGGTTTTTGGGGGGGGGGTTTGGGGGGTGGGGTGGTTTTTGTTTTTTGGGGGGGGGGGGGGGGGTGGGGGGGGTTTTTGTTGGGGGGGGGGTTTGTGGTTGGTTGTGTGGGGGGGGGTTGGGGTTTGTTGGTTGTGGGGGGGGGTTTTTTTTTGGGTTTGGGGTTTTGGGGGGGTTTGGGGGTTTTTTTTATTTGGGGGGTTTTGGGGGTTTTTTGGTTTTGGGGTGGGGTTTTTGGGGGGGGGGGGGGGGGGGGGGGTGGGGTTTTGGTTTTTTTGGGGGGGGGGTTGGGTGGGGGGTGGGTGGGGGGGGGGGGGGGGGGGTTTTTTGGTTTTTTTGGTGGGGTGTGTGGGGGGGTTGGGGGGGTTTGGTTTTGGTTGTTGGGGGTGTGGGGTTTGGGGGGGGTTTTGGGGGGGTTTTGGTTTGTGGGGGGGGGGTTGGGGTGGTGGTTTGGGGTTTTTGGGGGGTGGGTTTGGGGGGGGGGGTTGGGGTTTTTTTGGGGGGGGTTGGGGTTGTGGGGGGGGGGTGGGGGGTGTTGGGGTTGGGGGTGTTTGTTTTTGGGTGGTTTTGGGTTTTTATTGGGGGGTTGGTGTTTTTTTTGGGGGGGGGTGGGGGTTGGTTGTTGGGTTGGGGGGGGTTGGTTTTGGGGGTGGTGTTTGGTTTTGGTTGGGGGGGGGTTGGGGGGGTTTTGGGGGGGTTTGGGGTGGGGGGTTTGGTTGGGTTTGGGGGGGGGGGGGGGGGGGGGGTGGGGTGTAATTGGTTTTTTTTTGGTGTTTTGGGGGGGGGTGGTTTTGTTGGGGGGGGTTGTGTTTTTTGGGGGGTTTTTTAAGGTTGGGGTTTGGGGGGGGGGGTTGGGTTGGGGGTGTGGGGGTGGGGGGTTGTGTTTGGGGGGGGGGTTGTTGGGGGGTGTTGTTGTTTGGTTTTTTTTGGGGTTGGGGGTTTTGGGGGGGGTTGTGTTTGGGTGTGGTGGGGGGGGGTTTGGGGGTTTTGGGTTGTTTTTGGGGTTTGTTTGTTTGGTTGGGGGGGGGGGTGTGGTTGTGTTTTGTTTTGGTGGTGGGGTTTTGGTGGTGTTGGGGTTTGGTTTTTTTTGGGTGGGGGGGGGGGGGGTGGGGGGGGGGGGGTGTGGGTGGGTTGGGGGGTTTTTGGGGTTTTGGGGGGGGGGGGGGGGGGGGGTTGGGTTTTGGGGTTGGGTTTTTTTGTGTGGGGGTGGGGGTTGTTTGGGGGGGTTGTGTGGGGGGGGGGGGGGGGGGGGGGGGGGGGTTTGGTGGGGGGGGGGGGGTGGGGTTTTTTTTTGGGGGGGGGGGGGGGGGGGGGTTTTTTGGTGGGGGTTTTTTTGGGGGGGGGGGTGGGGGTTTTTGGGGGGGGGGGGGTTGGGGGGTGGGGTGTTTTTGGGGGGGGGGGGGTTTGTGTGGTGGGGGGGGGGGGGGGGGGGGTGGTTGGGGGGGGGGGGGGGGTGGGGGGGTTTTTTTGGGGTTTTTGGGGTGGTTGGGTTTTGGGGGGGGGTTTTTTGGGGTTTTTGTGGGGGGTTTTTTTTGTGGGGTTGGTTGGGGGGGGGGGGGTGGGGGGTTTGGGGGGGGGGGTTGGGTTTTGGGGTTTGGGGGGGGGGGGGGGGGGGTTGGGGTTGGGGGGGGGGGGGGGGGTTTGGGGGTTTTGTGGGGGTGGGGTTTGGGTGGGGGTTTTGGGGGTGGGGTTGTTTTGGGGGTTGGGGGTTTGTGTTGGTTGTGGGTGGTGGGGTTTTTGTTTGGTTTGTGGGTTGGGGGGGGGGGGGGGGGGGTGGGGGGTTTTGGGGGTGGGGTTGGGGGGGGGGTTTTGTGGGTTTTTGGGTGGGGTGTGGGGTGTTTTTGTGGTTTGGTTGGGGGGGGTTTTGGGGGGGGGGGGGTGGTTTGGGGGTGGGGTTTTTTGGGGGGGGGGGGGGGGGGGGGTGGGGGGTTTTTGGGGGTTGGGGGGGGGGTTTTTTGTGGGGTTGGGGGGGGTGGGGGGGGTTTGGGGGGGGGGGGGGTTTGGTGGGGGGGGGGGGGGGGTGGGGTTTTTTGGGTTGGGGGGGGGGTTTTAGGGTTTTTTTGGGGGGGGGGTGGGGGGGGTTTGGGGGGTTGGGGGTGGGTGGGTTGGGGGGTTGGGGTGTGTTGTGTGGGTTTTTTGTTGGTTTGTGGGGGGGGGGGGGGGTTTGGGGGGGGGGGGGGGGGTTTTTGGGGGGGGTGGGGTGGGGGGGTTTTGGGGGTGGGGTGTGTGTTTGTTGTGGTGTGGGGGTTGGGTGTTTTTGGGGTGGGGTTTTTTGGTTTGGTGGTGGGGTTTGGTTTTTTTTTTTTTGGTGTTTTGGGGGGTGGTGGGGGGGGGTTTTTTTGGGGGGGTTGGGGGGGGGGTTTTGGTTGGGTTGGGGGTTTGGGGTTTGTTTTTTGGTGGGGGGTTTGGTTTTTGGGGGTTGTTTTTTGTTTTGTTTTTTTTTTGGGGGGTGGTTTGTTGGTTTGGTTTGTGGGGGGGGTGGTGTGTGTTTGTGGGTTTTTTGGGGGTGGGTGGGGGGGGGGGGGGGTAGGGGGGGGGGGGGGTTGGTTTGGGGGGGTTTTGGGTTGATGGGTTTGGGGGGGGTTTGGGGTTGGGGGGTGGGGTGGGGGGGGTGTGTTGGGGTGGGTTTTGTTTTTGGGGGGGGGTTTGGGGGGGGGGTTTTTTGGGGGTGGGGGTTTTGTTGTGGGGGGGGGGGGGGGTGGGTTTTTTTTTTTTTGGTTTTTTTTTTGGGTGGTTTTGGTGGTTTTGGGGGGGGGGGTTTTTTTGGGGGTTTTTTGGGGTTGGGGGTGGTTGGGTGGTGTGGGGGTGTGGGGGGGGGGGGGGGGGGGTGGGGGTGGGGGTTTGGGGTGGGTTGTGGGGGGTTTTGGGTGTGGGTGTTTTTGTTTTTTTTTTTTGTTTTGGGGTTTTTGGGGGTTTTTTTTGGGGTTGGTGGTTTGGGGGGTTGGGGGTTTGGGTTTTTTGGGGGGGGGTTTGGGGGGGGGGGGGGGGTTGTGGTTTTTGTGGGTGGGGGTTGGTTTGTTTTTGTGGTTTGGGGTTGTTTTTTTGGGGGGTGGGGGGGGGGTTTGGTGGGTGGTGGTAGGGGGGGTTTTTGGTTGGGGGTGGGTGGGGGGTTTGGGGGTTTGTTTTTTTGGGGGGGTGGGGGTTTGTTGGGTGGTTTGGTTTGGTGTTTTTTTTTTTTTTTGGTGATTTTTTGGGGGTTTTTTTTTGGGTGGGGGGGTGTTTGGGGGGGTTTGTTTTGGGTGTGTTTGTTTGGGGGGGGGGGGTTTGGGTTTTTGGGGGGTTGGGGTGGGTTTGGGGTTGGTTGGGATTTTGGGGGGTTTTGGGGGGGTGGGGGGGGTGGTGTGGTTGGGTGGGGGTTTGGGTGGGGTTTTGGGTTGGTTGGGGGTTTTGGTTTGGGTTGGGGTGGGTTGGGGGGTTTTGGGTTGGGGTTTTTGGGTTTTGGGTTTTTTGGGGGGGGGTGGGGTTGGGGGTGGGGGGTTTTTTTTTTGTGGTTGGGGTTGGGGGTGGTGGTGTTTGTGGGGGGGGGGGGGTTGGTGTGGGGGGGGGTTGTGGGGGGTGGGTTGATGTGGTGGGTGTTTGTTTTTTTTTTTTTTTTTGTTTTGTTGGGGGGGGGGGGGGGTGGTTTGGGGGGGGGGTTGGGGGTGGGTTGGGTTGGGGGGGTTGTTTGGGGGTTGTTGGTTTGTGTGTGGGGGGTGTTGGGGGTTTTGGGTGGTTTTGGGTTTTGTGGGTTGGGGGGTTTGGTGGGTTTGGGGGGGGTGGGGTTGTTGGGGGGTAGGGTTTTGGGTGTTTTTTGTTTTTTTGTTTGGGTTTTTGTTTGGGTGTTTTTGGGGGTTTTTTTTGGGGGTGGGTGGGGGTTGGGGGGTGTTTTGGGGGGGTTTGTTTTTTTTTGTTTTTTTTGTATTTTTGGGTTTTGTTGTGTTTTTTTTTTTGTTGGGGGTGTTGGGGGTTGTTTGGGTGTGTTTGTTTTTGGGGGGGTTTTTTTGGGGGGGGGGGGGGGTTTGGGTTTAGGGTTGGGGGGGGGTGTTTTTGTTTTGGGGGGGTTGGGGTTTTAGGTGGGGTGGTGTGTTGGGGGTGGTTGGGGGGGGGTTATTGGGTGGGGGGGGGGGGTTTTTTTTTGTGTTTTAAGGGGGTAGGATGGGTTTTGGTTGGGGTTGGTGGGGGGTTTTTGGGGGGTTGGTTTTGTTTTTATTGGTTGTTTAGTTTTGGTGGGGTTGTGGGGGGGTTTGGGTTGGGTTTTTTGGGGGTTTTTTTGGGGGTTTGTGTGGGTTTTTTTGGGGGGTTGGGGTTTTTTTTTTTACTATGGGGGGGGTTTTGGATGGTTTATGTTTTTTAGTGGGGGGTTTGGGGGTGTTGTGGTTGGTTGGTGGGTTTGTTGGTGGTTTTTGTTGGGTTTGTTGGTTTTTTGGGTTTTGGGGTTGGTTTGGGGGGTTGTTTGTGTGTTTTGTGAGGTTGGGGGTTGTGTTGTTTGGGTTAGGGGGTTTGGGGTGGGGGGGGTGGGGTGGGGGGTTTGGGTGGTGGGTGGTTGGGTTTTTTATGGGTGGGTGGGTTTTGGTTTGGGTGGGGGGTGGGGGGTGTGGGTTTTTTTTGGTTGGGTTTTTTGGGGTTGGGGGGGGGGGGGTTTTTTGGGGGTGGGATTGTGGGGGTGTTGGGGGGGTGGGGGTTTGGGGTGGGTGGGTTGGGGGGTGTGGGGGGGGGTTGTGTGGTGGGGGGGGGTTGTTTTTTGGGGGGTTTTGGTTTTTTGTTTTTTTTGGGGTTTGGGGTTTGGTTTTTTTGTGGGGGTGGGTTGTGGGGGGGGGGTGGGTTTGGGGGGTGGGTTTGTGTTTTTTGTTGGGGTTGGGGGTGTGGGGTGTGGGGGGGGTTTTTTTTGTTGTGGGTTGGGGGGGTGGTTGTTTTTGGGTTTGGTTTTGGTTTTTTTTTGGGGTGTTGTTTTTTGTTTTTGTTTTTTTTTTTTGTGGGGATTTGGGTGGGTTTGGGGGGGGGGTGTATTGGGGTTGTTGTGTTGGGTGGTTTTTTGGTTTTTTTTTGTTTGGGGGGTTTTTTGGTGTTTGTTCGGTAGAGATATTTGCTGCAATTGGTTTGTGGTTGTTCTTATGTATATTTTACAATGTTTACTACTGATCTGTGACTACAGGTGCATACATTCTGTTTTTAATGCTTGGTCAATGGCAGTTTGTAGTACCATTAGAAACTGCTTTTCGGTGGCAGTTTTGTAGTACGGTTTTTTCAGTTATTTTACTGTTTAATTGACTTGCGGGTGTATTATAATACCATTACTTTTACTGCGTTGCAATGACCGTTTTATAATAAAGTAACTTTAAACTGCCAGATCTTGATGTTAATTGTAGTGGGTAGGATACCACGCCTTGACACTTAGGCTTCAGTTACGAAGAGGTTTGTTTTGTGTAAAATCGCTATTTAGCTACATTTTTGATAGCTGTAGTAAATTTTATGGTCCAAGGACTGACGTTTGATTTTGTTTTACCTTTGTTTTGGGGCACCTGGAAACAGGGAAATGAAGTAACCTTTGGTTTTGCCATAAGTGAGTCTATACTAATTGTAATGCGGCTCTTATTAATTGGAACAAGTAATTTTGTTTTTAAACTTTAACTAGGGAGGAGGGAAATAATTTTAGCATCTTTGCTGATGGCCTTGAAGCTGTTATAGAAAAAAATATCAAAAAAATATTGTATTTACTTCAACAATTTTGTATTTTAAGTAACTTTGTCTGGAAAAATTGTTTCAAGAGTGGTAGGCAAAATTTGGCACATTAAAAATAGCTCGCAGATTTTTGCAAAGGGTGATTATGGTGCACATGCCAGAATTCGTTAAAGTTTATCGCTAGATATTGTGTAGCCTTCAGAAATATGTCAGGCAGACAATTTTTGCATCTCACAAACAACCGTTATGATAATCACGGGAACACATGATTGCTTGAAATGGACTTTTGTTTTGAAACTATTTCATACATGTCCGTGCATTATTGAAGTTTTCGAACAGTTTGTTCTGTAGGCACTGAAAGGATTCGTTTGGTGCCCTGAGAAGTACTTGCCCTGAGAATTATGAAAAGGTTTTTGATTTATAACTGGGAATGTTTGAACGTGTTTACTGGTACTTCGTGGTCGCCCGCAGCATTATGAACTTGACATTAAAAGGCCGTGGCCTAAAGGTTAAGTTGTAAAAAAGGGACGTTTAAATTTTCATTTTAACACAGTCTTATTAGCTGAGTGTATTGAGAATAGAAGGCAGAAAAGAAGAGGAGATTAGGAAACGGCTGAAATTGTCTTTGTGAGTATACCGTTTCTGCTTCTTTAACATAGAGCCATTTTTTGCAAAGACTTGATTTAATGTTGTCACCGTTTTCTTGTCTTTATTTTTTATAGAGAGAACTGTGATTATTCCATTGTTTATAGTACAAGAGAAATCAACATTAAGCGTTTCTGTCTTGATGGGGCGGTTATGATCTCAGAATTTTTTTTTTCTTTTATATATAGTTATGTATTATAGAAATGTCTGAGTTTTAAGCGTTTACTGTTTTGAATTGAGGAAGTGTTAAAAAAGTTTGGATTTTTTTTATAATTCAGGTTTGAGCCTGTAAGTTATATGCGATTTGAAGCGTTTCTTTTTTTGAAGAGCAGGTTTATATTTTCCTAATATCCAGTCCTGAATTTTTACAATGTTTGCGATCCTTAGCTGGTTTCATTTTTTTGGGTCAACCAATTTACGGTTTGTTATTGTGTTTTGTTGATTTTTTGTTTTTTTTGTTGATCAAATGTATAATATTGTTTGTATGTTTGTGTTTAAAATTTGTTTTTTTGTTTTGAATGACCCGGATATATTTTTTTGGCCCAGCTGTATTTTAGGATTTACTCGTGGCATTCAAAATGGGATGCACAATTTTTTTTCCGAAATGATGTTGTTGATATAAAACAGTTTGTTAAACCACCACGAACACACAACCTCGCATACACTTATTTATTTTTTACGATTATGGCAGATGGCAAAAGTAACAGTTTGGCGACCACAGCTGAGGTTCAAAGATGTTGTGCATTGTTGAGGGCAGTATAAAATCTGGATTTTATGATAGTTAGGCGTATCATTGGGATGCTTACCTACAACGTCACCACAGACTGAGCGAAAAGAAGCTCACAACATAAGCAGAAGAGAAAAGAATTTTAAACAATTTATCTGGAAATGTTTACACCAGGCAAAATAGACAGCCGAGGACTTTCACCTCATGGGGTCACATTCTTACAGTCAGTTTTTATGACTGAAGTGGGGGAATACTACTGCTTACTATTATTTTTTTATTTTAAGTTATATTTATATATATATATAGTATTTTTATATCTATATATTTAATAAATTATTTATATATATATATATTTATATACTTGACTCGTCAAAAGTCAAGGGCCACTTAGAAAAACCTTGGTTGATTACCATAAAACAAATCTGATATAAAACGTAATTGGTATCCGTCAAAACGGCATTTATTGAATACCAAATTGACATGTCGCGGTAAAGAAATGGAAACACACATTCAAAAAACGCAATGAAGCTGTGAAGTGTGTCACACCCACCTTTTCAAAAGTCACAACACAATAGATATTGGACAAATAGACATTTCAAAATCGGGTATGACCACCGTTTTGCAGCAAGGTATTCAAGAAAGCGTTTGACGCATCGAGTCTAACAAGGGTCCGAAGAGTATTCCTGAGGAACAGCTTGCCATTCCTGAAGCAGAAATGCAGTCAGCTGTGCAACATCCATTGGCAGGGGTTGATTTGTAGACAATCTTCGACCAAGGACATCCCAGAGGTGCTCAATCGGAGAAAGGTCAGGTGAATGAGCTGGCCACGCCATCCCTGATGATCCCATGTTGCTGAATAAACCATTCACCACACGAGCTCCATGGGGTCGAGCGTTATCATCTTGGAGGATGGCATTACCACCTATGGTCCTCCAGAGCAGGCTGAACAATTGGTGTTCTCAAGATTTCGTTCTGGTATCTTGGGCCGGTCAAAGTTGCCTTGGATGATGTAGAGTGGGGTCCTGCCGTGTCTGTAGAAGCCTCCCCAGACAATGACAGAACCCCACCTTGACCATAACGATCCACCTCTCGAATTGTGTCATCAGTAAATCGCTCTCCTGGTCGTCTCCAAACTCGAATCCTGCCATCATTGAATGACACAGTGAAGCGAGATTCATCAGTGAAGAGAACTTGACTCCATTGTTGCTTTGTCCATCGGATGTGCTCGCGACACCAAGCAACACGGGCTCTGCGATGAGCAAGACTGTTACGTGAAGTCTTTGATATCTTACAATATTATACATTGGTATACTTGTTATGTTCGCAAATATTTTGTAAACAAAATAGATATTTTTTAGTGCTTAAGGGAAAGTCATTATTGAGTTACTTCCCTTGAAAGTTGTGCCATCTCTGCGATCAAACTCCGCGTATGAATCCATTGTACTGCGATTTATTCTTTGTTTGGGTAGTAATAGATTGTTCTTGCTTCAGAATATCTATGGTTTGAATTTATGTGTATTGTTTGTCTGAGTAGGACGAGTCTGTCTTATATCTGTATATCTTTACATATCTAAGTCGAACTATATGTTCTGTTGTCTCTAGAGAGGTCAAAGGCTGTTCGGCGGATGTGTCGCGAGAGAGGTGTGTTTTGGCTTCGCCCTGATGATGGGCTGTGTTTTTCTATGTCGGCTTGACGCCGGGGAAAAAGTGATCTCAGTGGTTTTTGGGGAAAGTGATAGTCGTCTAGACCTATCGTGTATGCTTTACCCCAGTGTTCATTCTTATTGCCAAGGAATGGCAAAATCATATTTCTGAAAACCAAGGTAATAAAGATACTCTTTTGAACTCTCGTACGAAGCCACCGTTTTTTCGATAGGGATGATTTGTACGTCTGAGAGGATACATCTAACTAGATGAAAAAAAACGATTCTGATTCCTAGCAGCACTATATCCTGTAGAATGAATGCAGTCAATTGTTCATGATCAAATCTACAGAGCAATGAAATGTTTAATGAATGACTAACTTTAGGACAGATTCATTATCTGTATCCAAACGTGAGTGACAGCTCACGAGTGAAGCCATCTTGGAACCAAACATGTAGTGACTTTCAAGAAGAGAAAAGGGATGCCCGTATTATCGCTTGATTAGTCCAGAGATCACTGCTACACATGAGAACCCATTGCTAGCGGTTCAATATAATTATATGGAAAAATCTGTGCTGGACATTATGTTAAGGAACCTTCGCTAGACGAGATTAGGTCTAGAAGCCATCTTGGATATTGTTTATAATCTGACGTGCTTTGTCAGTAAACTCAGTTGATATATATATATGGGCAATACTGAGTGCTTGGCTACTGACAGTCCATTATACTATTATTCTACATGAGTGCCCATGTAACATAACATTGCAAGACCATTTATCCACTGTACCATGATGTATTATGCCAACCTGTGATTTGTCACTATCTGTGCTGTCGAGTGTGTACGTCCAATTAAACTTTAGTAAAGGTACACAGTCGTTGGTGTCGATGACTTCCAGCCATACATGAGTGTGAGAAAAGAACATTTGTCAAACACCACGAACTCTTCCTATCATTCGCACATTATACACTCCCATCTATGTCTACACACCACTGCGTAGGTCAAGTTGACATTCCATACTCGAACCACGAGCAACACAACAACACAGTATTTAACTCTGGTGATGTTCGAGCGAGCTTCAGATTTCTCAGCATGTCTCTTGCTCAGGGCAAGGGTCTTGTATTAAGAGTTTATCAACTGATGATGATGATGTCTGCT